>CM034152.1:414924822-414945484 GCA_019776745.2 Taxus chinensis
AGGCGAGGGATCTGAAGATTTGGATTTGACGATTCCTTTCGCAACTCGCCAGATATATCAAATTGTCTTCATCAGGATGGCGGCAGCTGAGAAAGAGGTAGAGTAGCTAGTCGCTCGTGAAGGAGAAGAAGATAACTTTGAGCTCATGGCTTCACAAAGAAACACTCCTGATTCTCCGTTGTTGGAAGCATGTGGCTAAGTAGGGACACGGTTGATTAATGCATTGAACGGGGGTGAAAAATCGAGCATAGTATATTGACCTCTTTCTTCAGGTTGGGGTGATCGTGATAGCAATGCAATGCATCTTCGAAGGCTTGTTGATCTGTCTCAAAAGCTTCCGCAAGGAGTGCAAACTCCGGATAGAAGGTCGGCAAATGCTAAACCATTCGGCTGTGGGCCTGGTAGGTCTCCAGAAAAAGGTGAACGACAAATTTCGTGAGTCACGTCCAAAATACTGCAGACAAATGAAAGCAGATCATGTGGGGAAATCCGCTGCGTGATTTCCACTCCCGTCTGAATTTGGGAAAATTCTTTTTGTTTTCCATGAGGGAGCGCGTGAACTGGATGTGTTGAGTAATGCGAGAGGACCATAGCATTCCACAGGATCCGCCATTTGAAAGGCTGGGAAAAAGCACACGGTTGGGAGGGTGGTTCCACTGAGCAGCAAGCGCATACAAAGGGATGTAGATGTTCTTGCAAAAGAGTTTTCTTCGTGGAGGTGAGACACTCCTCGACGACGGCTCAGCGAAGCTTAGCGCTGAAAAACGTGGGTGTCACGCTAAAGTGTGCTTGAAGCAGATCGAAAAGTGGATCAACTTCTCCATGGGTCTCCTGCTGAGGTATAAGGTTCACTTGCAGGGACATTCGATCGCGATATTATGCGCAGATTTAAACTTTTATTTTGGTTGTATTGTACTTGCTGATTTCTGGGTTTTTCTGACCAAAAACAGTAGCAATTGCACTTTTCCGATATTTAAATAATTATCCTCTTCGAAAAAAACGGATGACGGTTAATGACAAAATAACAGCAAGGGATTAAGATGGCAGGGAAAATAGCCGGGCTGATTTCAGATCTGATTTTTAATTTTCAGAGGGCTTTGGAACTTTTTGGAAACAGTCAAAAACTCAGATCTACGGAAAAATGTAAATTTGATAAAAATCCGCGAAACTAAAGCTCTTGTTAATATGCCCGATTACGGATCTACGAAGAAAATTTTTAAGTTTAGGCACGTTGTGCAAATTTTTTGGATTGTCACAAAAAAGTGCAGATTTTCAAACAGGTAGTGATTTTCTTATATTTTTCTAATTTTTATATTATAACCACGACCCATAGATCTGAACAGATCTAATCCGATCCCAGCGGAGTCCGCCAAAAACGTTGGTCCAAAATCTCGCACTGACATATGTATGGGGGATAGACGATCCAACCAGTTGTTGCAGGGCAGCCCCCTCTTTGAGACAGCAAAAGGAAACTGGTTTATTACTATTTCTACTACAGAACCATGCAGTCTCACAGATTCTGCCTTTCGAGTTGGGATCTCATCCGCAGTAAGTATTCAGGTGCGAAAAGAAAGGAATGAAGTGAGGGAGAAGAGACCGAACAGATCCGAAGGGAGAAATAATGAATTTCCAAAACAGAAAGGTCGAAGATTTATTTTTTTAGTTTGGTAGTAAACAGAGCCAAACCTACTTGCATAAATAAACAAGCAATACTACTGATAAACAATGACGGAAAGTATAATGAATCCAACAGAATTAAACCATACAGATCTAACGTAAGAAAGATCTAATGTATAACACAGCTATTGAGCACAAAGTCTGAATAATTGTATTACGTGTTCTTTCTGCTACAAACAAATAAAGAAAGCTCAGTCTTTCTCTCCTCCGTCTACTTTCTATTTCTATCTGAAAAAATGTTCCTCTTGAATACAACAAGTATTCTCATATTTATAGAAGATGAGGGAGAGAGAAGGCAAAAAGGAGCCAACCACTTATTTACAAAGATATTTACAAAATATTAAAAGTCATGTTGACTTGACAACTTGGTGGATGACATCATCCCATGATGCAACATGGATGATGTCATCATTTGTGCCAACACATTTTAGACATTCGAAAAGAAAGTCGGAGAATAGAGAGAAGAAGAAGAAGAAGAAGAAGAAGAAAAAGAAGAAGCTACTCATCATCATCATCCTGCGGCCGAAAAGGGGTTGCCTGTTTCTGATGCTGCTCAGGTGATGATATGTGGAACTGAGCGCGGTATTCCAAAAAACTTGCTGATCATTGGCCCAAATTGATCCTGTGATGATCCTTGTGCCGTTCACTGATGCTTCGCAAGTCTCCCGCTCGTCTATGAGCTTTTCCGGGAGTTTGGAATAATATTTCTCCACCTCGATAAGGAACCCGATGAAGTCCCTACAGGCCAGTAGGTTGTTGATAGATTCAGTGTCGAACGTGACATCTGGCCCTGTCCCTTGAGAGGCTATCTCCTTGAAAATCCGGATAGTGTCATCAGCTGATCTTAAGGTAAGGGAAGGAGTGAGCAACCCTGGAGTCATGGCGAGGACAATTTTCTCCATTTGATGCATCGCATCCAGGGCCTCTTCCTTTACCTTGTCTATCTTTTCTAAAACAAATTCTAGCTGATCTATCTGATAGTCCAGAGTGGACATAGTTTTATTGAGGGCCCTTGGATGACCGAAGACTCCGAACTTGACCAGATCTTTGATTGAACAGTCGAACATTTGTTGGAAGGTCTCGTGCTGGAGTCTAGCATGTTCTAACTCTTCTGATATTGGACCTGCTAATGCTTGGAGTTCCTTATTCGCCTTCTCGATGTTTAAGTATAAACTGATATACTCGGCGATTACTTTTTCACTATCCTTGAGGATCTGGCTCCTCCAAGCAGAAACAGCCATACCCTGCTCGCCGATCTTTGAATACTCATTGATCTTCTCCTGACTGAGCAACTCAGGATTTTCGGTAGCAGTTGTGGGGGGTGCACTTCCCATCTTCTGTAAGGCTTGAAGCAGGTACTTATTCTGCTCCTTCAGCAGCCTTTTCTCCTCTTTCATTTCCTGAAGCTTTTTGCAGAGTGCATCAACTGCGGAAAGAGCTTCCCCCTGGAGACTTTCTGAGGATGTCCCCATTGTGACTTGAGTCACGGTGAAATCTGTCGGAGACAGATCTTCTTTCTCTTTGAGAGGGTTGGGGTACGCCATTTCCATGACTCTCTCACCCGCAGCGCTCTTTGAGAAGCATGTAACCGGCTTGTGCTTCTTTGCTCCTTTAGACGGAATGACCGAAAAGTCCATCAGAGCGATGGGAACTTTCCTCTTTTGTTGGCTTAGCTGCTGAGAGATCCAAGCTGGTCCTATAGAAGAAGGACCAGAGACAAAGGGGGAGGTAGCAACGGTAGAAGAGGGGAAAAACATGGAGACACGCAGTGGCGGCATGGAAAGAATAGCCGAAGAAATGTCCACGGGAGGAAGGGGAACCGCAACTGCAGAAGACATAGGAAGGGAAGGGAGCTCGGAGATGAGGGAAGAAATAGAGGAAGACAAATCAGCGAGGGAGGAGAAGATAGATGAAGAAGCAGGGGAAAGGGTAGAAGAAGGGGCAGAGGACACGACCAAAGGGGTGATCGTTTGAGTCACTCGAGGAGGGGAAGGAAGAGAAGAAGAAGGGATAGAAGGGACCTCTAAAGTTGTAGCGACGCCAACATCCTGAGTGGATGGGCGTATAGGACTATCCTCTGTCAATTCTTTTTCTGGCGAATCTAGAGTTATTACTTGTTCAGGCTCTGAAGGAAGAGGACTTTCAGGGGCTTCCTCTTGAATGGTGTTAGGCTCACCTTCTGCACCTTTGCCTTTCAACTGCTTCTTTGACCTTGGAGGTGCCTTACCCAAAGGGGAAGTTGTGAAATCTACCCCGAGTTAGATTAATCCGTTCATGCGGCACCAATGCTCTGTTCTCCGCATAGTCTCCTTGACCCTCTCCTCAATTGTTTGAGGAGACATATTCCTATCAATGGTCGGGAAGGGCCAATTGTCCCCATCTGTGTCATTATACACCTTATCTACTTCATCTTCCGTAGTCTGGAAGCCTTCAGGGACAATGGCCACTCCGTATTGCATGATTTCCTCCAATGCTAAGCGCGAATGATCCTTTCTTCTGAGTTCCACCTCATGGAGAACGTCAATGTAAATATCCTCAATTTGAGGGACATGGATCGGATCGAGCTTCGCTTTTGGTAGGTAGCTTCTTGGGTTGAAGGTAGGCCTGGCTGGGAAGTCATGCTTCAAATTGAGTAGCTCCAGCTCTGCGAACATTTCCTTAGCCTTATGGTAGGAGGAGCATGTGTACCGGCCCACTGTGAGGGGGAAAGGAGTTCCGCCCTTCTTTCTTTTGAGGCACTTTTCATGGTACGTGACCAGCTGTCTTGATAGTTCTAATAGAATCAGCCTTGATCCAGTGTACCTCGGTATCCTGGTTGGCTCTCCCAAAAAGTTGGCAGCCCTTAGATAGGTGAACGTGGGAAATTGGGTGAACAGGGCCCCCCATTTCTCTGTGACTGCTACTATGTTCTTGGTTGTCCGGCTATGAGTCATGTTTGGCCTCAGTAGGCAGATGACATGATAGAAGAATGCATCGTTAACTTTTGTGAAATGTTGGATGCTATTCTCCAGCCTCAGCTCTGGATAGTAATCAAATATCTTGGCCTGAGGCCATACTCCACTTCGGTTCAGCCCTGGATAATCCCTTGCTGACGCTACAGCATAGACTACATAGGAGTTCAAATGGAACACTCCTGTTGTGGCGAACTGTTGTAGCTGCTTAGAGATGGTGCTGCTGATTATTTCACCCCAGCAAAAGCGCTGATCGGGAAATTCTTATTCATTGTCTCCAGGCTACCGCAACATCCACTTATGGAAATAGTGGGCATCTGAAAGCCCGAAGACTCTGCTCAGGAAGGTGATAGTATCACTGTGTTCCTTTGAGAAATCCACTGCGGTGGATAGTTTGAGGCCACCGGGTCACCGCCTTCTTGTTCTTTAGGTAGACCTCATTCATCAACTGCATGCACTGGTTTTCGTTGTCTTCCCAGGCCTTGATGCATTCTTGTTGGCTAATAGCCACGTAGTTCTGGTGATGAGGGATGCCGAGCATTATTTCAAAATGACGGGCAGTGAGGTTTATGACTACCTTGCCCTTGCTATTCTCGACACATCTTGTGTCTTTGTTGTAACATTGGGCAATCACCATCATGAATTCGTTGTTGACAGCGCTGACGGGGATTCCTTCGGTGAAGTGCAGGGCACTTCCTATTAACTTGTCCATCCATGGACTCCTTGTGACCTTCTGAGTTCTAACCCAGAATTCATCCATGTCAATGTGACCCAATTCAGAGTCTCTGACGTCCATACTGCACTCAGCCTGTGATTCGGGCATCCTGACCCTCTGATATTTGTATTTCATCTCTTCTTCTATCAGCTTAGCCTTTCCTCTTGGTTTGGTGGGTTTCTTGCTTGACGTAGACATGTGTTCTTTCGAACTCAATTGCTGATCTGCACGAAGAAGAAGAGAGACCCAATCCAAAAAGGTTGAATTAGTCATTTGATCTTCCATTGGAAAGCTAGCAGAAGGAGTTAGAGGTTTAAAGGCTCAGGGCGCAGGAAAAATGCAACTGGCAGGCCAAATAGATAAGGCGCACAAAAAATGAATGTTGCAGAGGTTATACTGGCGCCAAAGGCGCATGGCGCATGGATGAAGCAGGTTGCATTTTATAGCAGGGTGCACAGGAAATGCGTGTTACATTGGGGTTGGGTGTGCCCTTTGGCGCATGGGAAGATTGTGTAACATGGACAAATGATGCGCCAAAGGAATATGGCGCGGCGCATGGAGGGTTTACACAACATAATGTTACTGCAATGGAGGGTGCGCCCACGCCTATGTAATCTTTATACTTGTGCGAATAAAGTTTGTGTTGTATGAAAGATGGGTGCACCCTTTGGTGCATGAAAACAACATGTAGCATGGAAAGAAGGCCCGCCAAAGGCTTCAAGGAGGCGCAAGATTTAAACTTGCAGCATGTAAAAGGGGCGTGCTTCGAGGGCGCAGGTCTTAAAACTGCAGCAGGATGGCAGGGTGTGCCCTTGGCGCGGGTCTTGAGCATGTTGCATAGCGGGTAGGTGCATCGAGGGGCGCGACTGTCTTTATTGTTACAAGGCACGCCAGTGCGCCATTTGAGATAAGCTAACTACTCAAATCATTTCATTCTTTTCTTTCTCCTACCTCAAAAGACGCCTAGACAAGTAAGGTTTCTATGAAAAGTTTCTAACAGACCAAGCTACTTTCAAAACAACTCCCTTCCAGCAGATCTGGAAAGAGGGAGGGAGAGAAGGAGAAAAAGAAGAAAATGCGATGGAAAAGTACAGGGGGAAAGACTTAAACATATCTCTTTTAAACACAGACCAGCAGACCAAACACAGACCAAAACACACCAACAGAACACAGATCAAAACATGAAAGCATGCAATGAAAAAGAGGATGAACCTCTTACCTTAAATATATGTCAAAATCTGAAGAGCGGGTCCACAGGGCGAGATAATGACAGAGTAGAGCTGACAAGTCCAAAGCAATCACGTGCTTGACAAAAGAATGAAAACGACATGGGCTCGCACGGATATTTATAGAAAAACTTGTCATTAATGCGCCAACCACTTTTGAAATGGCACATGAAAACTGATGTCGACAGGTGAAAGTGTGCGCCCTTTGGCACATGGAAGTTTTTGACAATAAAAGAATGAGTGCGCCTTTGGCGCACCGTATGCATTGTCGACATGAAGTCATGTGCGCCCTTTGGTGCACCGAAAGACATGTTAACATGGAAAACCATGCGCTAAATGCTTTTAAGGGGGCGCACCAAAGCTTTGTGTTACAAGGCAAATCCATGCGCCCAGCCAAAAAAGGCTCAAAAAGACTAAGTTCGAAAACTAGATTTCCCGGGAAGGGACTTTACGATGTTTCGAACGTGGGGGATCCCTAACAAGGGATCGAAACAAAATTTTCGGTATGGTTATCAGTAAAATTTCCCTTGTCAATTTTACGGGATAACACGTTTGTAAATCAGAAGTCAGTTAAGGGACAAATCATTGCGGATTGGTTAGCTGATAACCCATTAGATGGAGGTGATTTAGTAGATTTAAACTTTCCAGATGAGTGCGTATACTACATCGAAACCTGACCCTCTATCTCTGAGTGCCTTTGGTACATGGATATCATTAATTATATCATGGACCATATGTACCTAGAAGGAGTTACACCGCAACAAAGAAGGCAGTTAAAATTATCATAGCTAAATACGTCATTATAGAGAAAGTGCTGTACTGAAAAGCATTTGATGGAATGCTCCTAAGATGTGTCGACACGGAAGAACTCAAGAAGATTCTCCATGAATCTCATAGTGGAATATGTGGAGGCCACTTCGGTGGCCATGCCACCGCTCAAAAAATACATCGAATGGGCTATTTCTAGCCTAATCTAGAACACGACGTAGTAGAGTTTGTACGCAGGTGTCATAAGTGCCAAGAATTCTCCCATAAGATCCATATGCTGGCACAAGCTCTACAAACAATCGCTACTCCATGGCCCTTTTCTACATGGGGCCTAGATTTAATAGGGAAATTCTCTCCATCATCCATAGATGGCCATAATTTTATAGTAACGGCCACCGAATATTTTACCAAATGGGTAGAGGCTATGCCTCTTACTACTGTACCTGGTTCTATAATCACCAAGTTCATTTTGAACCAAATCATTTACAGGTACAGTATCCCACAAATCATTATCTCTGATAATGGAACTTCTTTTAAAAATGAAGAGGTTCGCGAGCTATGCAATAAATTTAAAATAAGCCATTATACGGCTTCCTTGTATTACCCTCAAGCCAACAGACAGGCTGAAGCAACAAATAAAACACTAAAAGCCATTCTCCTTAAAACGGTGAAAGAAAACAAATGAGATTGGCACTTAAAGTTATATCCAGCCTTACGGGCCCACTAAACCTCAATAAGAACACCAACGGGAGTAACTCCTTTCTCTCTAGTATTCGAGGTAGAGGCAGTTCTCCCACTTAAGGTTGAAATACCCAGTCTCTGCATTTCATTACAAGGGATTCTGGATGAAGACGCTTACAGAGAAGCACGTCTTTCCCAACTAGAAAGCCTAGATGAAGCTAGGTTAGATGCTGAACAGCGGCATAGAGTCTTATGCTGACCGGATGTGTTGGCAATATAACAAGAAATTCTATGAACGCGACATATATGAAGGTGATCTAGTTCTAAGGCTAGACAACCGGATCGACAAGAAGACTGGCGAAGGAAGGAAATTCCGACCTAAATGGTTGGACCCATACCCGAGTCATGAAGGACTATGGAAATGGTGCATACCTCTTATGTACACTAGAAGGTGAGGAATTTGGTGAAACGGTCAATTCCCTACACCTCAAGCGGTTCTATGCGTAAGCAGCTAGCACTACTTATATATCTATCTACATTGCATCTCTCATATAGATTAGGATCATATTGTCCGCTTGTTTCATACACAAATGGTGATCAAGGAATCTATTCTCAAAACAATTCATTACAAACTCATGATGTTGTTGGCATAAACACTTCTAATCATACTTCTCCATTTTCATGATATCATCAAATTATCTCGGAATCATTTTATCAAATAAAGCTCAGACATGACAAAGTCTTAATGGTAACCATACCAAGATATGCAAGTTTATTCTCACTGTTGGTTTCTTCTTAGGATAGGTGTCTTGCCTATGGTCTGTTTCTAGAAGCTTCATGGTGTCACATCTATCCCATATGTATATCTCTTTAGAAATAAACACATACTGACATTTTACTCAAGATAAATAAGTCAAACAATTGATCAAACAGAAAATTTTAATTTTACACATTTCCTTGCCCCACCAACCTTTGGTGATGAGCTTGCGTCTCTTACTAGTGACGTAGGGTTGGAAAAGGATGGAAATGCCCTTTACTCACCTATGCTTTGCCCACGGTGATAAACCCACGCTTCTTACTAGTAGCATGGGGCAAAGTATAGGGGGTCCTCTTGACAAAGCAAATGCATTAAAGGTCATACACAAACAATTCAAACTTTGAAACTTTGAGTCAAAAACAAATGAATCAGATGTTCAAAATTCCTAAGAGAGTTAAAATCCTAAAAACCCCAGATTTTTTTCTACTATGTGGCCATCTACGGGTCTAAGTTTGGATAAACCGTAAAGCAAGTTGCATCCAAAACTATGAAGTCACTCGAGTGGAGTAGAGCTTGTGGTGTCCTAATTTGGTTCCGCCAAAGCTTTGTCTGTCTTCCATCACTATCATTTCAACTACACCTCATAACTTGCGCCCCTTCCCAACTCTTGGTGATAAGCCCTCGCATCTTACTAGTTGCGTGGAGTTAGCGGGTAGGGGTAGGTTTATCTGTTCATCATACTGGTTTATTTTCATCACTTTCCCAAAACAAACATGAAGTATCCAAAATTGCTTACAGAAACTAAGATTCAAAATCACATTATATCTACATTATCATATATCAACATCATGAAATACACAAAAGGAAAGTAAAACACTTGCATCATTTGTTCACCATTGCATATATTCTAAAAGAAGCATATAAACATACATCATAGTATATACATGAGGAAACTAGAAATAGAAAAGAAAGCCATGAATGACAAAATTTTGATCCAGAACGAATGCACATATATATAAAAGGATCAACGTTTATATACAATGTCATCATGCACTAAGCATGGTCAAAATGCTCAAAGAGCCCAGTGATATACAAAAGAAATATATAGTACAAAATACTACGAGAGCCAAATGGCTTCTCAATCCCTACGAGACCCCTTTGACGGTGCACGCCCACGCCTAGGACTCCAACTACGCCGGTCGCTCTGAATGCACGGAGGGCTCAAGATCCCGAGGGGTAGCCACAGTCTCACCATGAGAATGGCTCCTCATCAAGTGCTCAACCGTCCTGTACCCCGCTAACTCTGTGCGAAGGGTCGATACCATCCTGGCCACATGCCAGACTGGAGTGAAGACGTCGATATGTCTACCGACTGGCTAAAGGCTCCCCAGCATCAACATGGACAGCTCTGCACGTGGGTCCTCCCCATGGGGTATCATCAGGGTATCAGTGCATACCCTACGTGAATCAAGTCCTGCCACTCATCGGTGGTCTCTGCAAACCAAGGAGAAAATGAATTAGAAACCAATTAGGACGATTAGAAGATCCAAGATAGCAACACAAGGAGAGCCTAACAAATAAAACGATCTTAAATTAAACAAACACTAGAAGTGAGAGAGGGTAACTTACTCGGATCACCAGGCCTCCAAGATGGGTCTATAGGATCAACGGCACCTGCCACGAATTCCGCTACCGACTGAGGGGGCTGCTCCTGTGGCTAGGAGCAACGTAACGCCCCGCAACTAGACTCATCCTCTCCACCATGGCCCTGGGAGAGTGGCTCCTCTAAAACCAGAGTGTCCACTCTCTCTGCACTCTGCTCGGCCCTCTTCTGCCTGCATGATATCCTAAGTGTCATGTGACTCAGGATCACTATCCTTGGTCTCCTCCTCTGTCTCCTCCCTCCGTAAACTCCTTAGACTTAGATTCAATACCTCAATGGGGTCATCGACTACTATGGGCAGGACCCGTGGCAATCTGAAGCAAAGGTGCCTGAGGCGCACCCGGCTCTTCCTCTGGCACGAACTATCCTCCTAGATGTAATAGGAACACCAGGAGTAACCACTGTCCAACCCTCGGCATCTAGGCCCCCCCTCTGGCCTCTCGGACTGATCTTTATACTGGCACCACTGGGGGAAGCATACCCATGTATGGTAGGCCAAACTGTTGAGGAACTCAGCAAAAGGGGTGCATCTCCACTCGCCCCACTCTATCAATAAGCTGCCCTGTGGTGGAGCAGGAAGATCAAGGTAAGAGCCTCCTCACCCCATATACCCTACCATAGTTTGGTATGGTGTGGCCTCCATGTCGGCAGGTAGTCAGGGAAGCAACTGGCTGATGAGGTGCTCTAAGCACCAACATGTCTGTCCATCTAGCTGCCCTCATAGCTCCAGGATCTGCTACCTCCACACCCCCTTCCATAAGGGATGAAGTGCTCATAGACCCAACTCATGACTAGGGGTTGGGTGCCTCAAATGACATACCCCTGTAAATGGACCACCCTGTATAAGATCATGGTAGGTGGTCCCAAGAATGTCTACTACCCCAGGCATATATCTGACCGTGCCCCTCTATCTGTGTAATAATAGGGAGACCAGCAGTATAACAAAGTGTCCTCCTCCCTTGTCCCCGATCAGTCTCGAGGCAAGGATCCCCATGAGTGGCCTGGCGAAAGTAAGGGGATGGGTAAAGAAGGAATGGATCAAACTCTAACCCCCTTCTTCGACCCCGTGGAGATGACTGCATCTCCCATATATGTCAGCCCACTTGTGTAATATGTCACCCGTGAACCTGCTATCTCTAGGGTGAGTCGTCTCCCGATGATCGGAGACCCCCCAGAATGCGGATAGACGTCCTCCAATGTAATAGGTCCACTCACCTCAGACCCTTGGCGATCGGAAGGTGTTCTCGATTTGCATCCCAGTATGAGAACAAGTCACAAAGGATGTGACTAGATGGTGTAACATCGGGGCAAGCATGATATGCGCACTATACCAGCCCTTTTTTTTGTGTCCTCCTCATCCTGATGAAAGGGCATCTAATACCCCTGAGACTTAATCACACAGTAGTCTATCTGTAAAATCCATCTAGAATGATACTCCTCTCTCACCTGCATACATTTTAAAACAAACAAAATAGACCGAGTGTAGCTATCTATTTGTGCAATTTTTAGATCTATTCATAAAAGCACATAGAAATAGCTAGAAATACTAACACTATCTTAAAAAACAAGTTCTTTCTCGCATCCTACCTGCAAAACCGCCGCCCTGAGGAGTGAATCATAGTTTCGTAACCGCCGCCATAAAGGTGGTGGTCATGTCCCCACAGCTTCCCTGGAAATATCGAGACGGTTATGTAATTAACTTGAAATAAAGCAATTAACTACGGTCGTGGTTTGATATGATTCTACACTAGAACTTTGAAAGCTAGAACTTGGATTCTACAGAACATTGGCAGAATCTGATGATGTGTGTGACTAAAAACAAAGTCCTACCTCAGTAAGTGCCCCTCCTAGGTGGACCTTCATGTTCACATAGGATTTCCAGAAAAGCGTGTAATGCTAGCATCATACAGTAAGTAGCATATTCAAAATAAAGGCAGCTCAGAACACTAAACTGAATACAATGCAAGTAGGACCTGGGATCAGCTGCAAGAGTACAGAGCTTGGCTTATGCAATTCCTAGTGGGAGGCTATTGCGAGTCATGCAACATAAAGCATGCGAACGTTTCGAATCTACTCACGCAAGAAACCATCACTGTGGGTCCCAGAGCTCAAAATCAATCAAATCGACTCGCACAAATGAATAGAAAAATGGGCCCACTTTCATATATATGGCACTCTGTTTCATTTTAAAAATAACTTTTTCACAGGTTTGGAGCACTGATGGAGGTAAGTTCCTATCCCTGCACAAATGGTATGTTCTCATTCCCTGTTATTCTTAGCGTTTATTTTTCAAACTATTGTATCTATCTACACTTGAGTTCTCTTTTCATTTTATAGGTAGCGGGAATTTTGGATGGCGTCATTTCAACACACGGACGTGTCAAGTATAACTTCGAACTTCCCATTTCGGGAATTCCATACTCGGACCCACCATTTTACACCTCTTCATGGCTAAAACACTTCTCCGAGGGGGCAATATGTATGTACCCAAAATTGTAAGGTACTGTACTACTGGAACAGTGTAACAAGTGCCCCAATGATGATACAGGTCTCCTCGCAAGGTGTTCAGATCTGAAAAATCTCTCCGAGTGTGCGTTAACATCCCGCATGCCCCGCTTAGCCCCCGCGTCCTTTGTTTTTCCTTTTTCTCCTCTTTTCTTGGCCTTTTGCTCTTCAGTGACGAAACCACCACCCTGCCTGGGTGGCAGTCTCGTGACTGCCGCCCTAATCAGGGTGGTGATCCTATAACCGCCGCCCTGCTCAGAGCGGCGGTCCTTTACGTGTTTTCCAGAAAGCGTTTTGACACGACTCACGTAAATATCAACATTTCACCAGCTTTCCTTGCCGACTTGGGCTTGCATTTATGTTTTTGGTCCCCTAGAATAGTGTTTGGCCATTGTTTATGGTTTTTAGAGTTCAGTTTGGTTTTGATCTTTGGGTGAATGAAAGCTATAAATAAATGGCTTGTGCTCAAGCAAATGGCCCTGAAGTTTGTCTCTGAATTTCTCTTTGCAATAGACTTACCTTTCATTTTGCTTAAAGTGCTTGGTTTAGTTCATTATATGTCTAGTTAGCAATTGTTCAACTGTTGGTAAGCCACATATCCAGCTTGTGCAAACGGTGTTGTTGTTTTATCCAATCCATTGGAGTAGAATAGTTTAGGAAGCCATTAAAGTTGCAGGTTTTGCTCTTCAAACAGGATAGTTTCTGGTTCTAGACGCTTTATGTTGCATGACTTGTAGTAAATCCCGCTAGGAATTGCATAAGCCAAGCTCTGTACTCTTGCACTATCCCTCTCCTACTCGCATTATATTCAGTCTGCATTCTGAGTTGTCCTTGTCCCAATATCTACTTCTGTCGATGCTAGCATTACACACTTTTCTGGATCCACGTGAACATGAAAGAACGAGGAGATCACGCTGAGGGGACAAGATCACACACATCATCAGATTCACCACTGTTCTACGGAATCCAGGTTTTAACTTTCAAAGTTCTAGTTAGAATCATATCAAATAAAGTAGTTAATTGCTTCATTTTAGTAAATTCTATTCTCGATATTGCCAGGGAAGCTATGGGGATTGATAGTTTCTAAGAAACTATGATTCACTCCTCACTTTTGAGGTAGGATCGAGAAATTGCACAAATAGATCAAGCAAGTTATTTCATTATTTAGAATAAATCTACAAATTACAGCTAGACGCAAATAACTACACTCGGTTATTTTGTATGTTTTAAATTGTTATTTAGTTGTTATTTCTAGATACGTTTAAATAGCTACTTTTCTCCTTAGAAAGTTAAAAAAAAATAGAAGTTATATATGTTTTAGATAGTTAAAATTTGTTTTGTTGCAGTTAGATTTATATTTTGTTTTATATGATAATCACGAGACCTAGGGAGCCCAGGGAATACGTATTTGAACCAATCGTGCCTCAGTCCAACCTCGTCACAGCAATAGTTGACATTGACCATAACCTTAGAATACAAGTCTTCCAAACAACAATAGCTTTACTACTGATTAGCTCTCAGTTGAGAGGGTTAAATATAGAAGACGACCAAGCACACACCTTTCGGTCAAATCAACCGAACTACAGACTGCCCTAGGTAAAACATTCACATGACTGTAGAAGGGTTCAAAAGAGAATAAACCTTTGGTTGTGATCCTTTAGTCCCATAGCCAGGTGCAGGAGACACTCTCACAGACATAGATACTAGTTTAAGGATCCAGGTTGCACGAACGCCTGTGCGATATTCTAAGAAGATCGCGTAGTTATTGGTCCTAAACATAGAAGCTGAGAAAGCATATGATTACTAGATACTAGGGATTAGGACTTGATTTCGTACATGAACATAATAGGACCGCAACAACCTAGAGTCTACGGTTGTGATCCATAAATCCCGCAGCCTAACGAATCCATAAGTCAATCAGATATAAACACTGGCCTACGCACACTAGTATTCCAATCCACTCCACTTCCACCCATCATCATCGAACAATTTTCCTTACTAGATATAGCGGCTAACAAAGCTACAGAATTCTGGACTAGGCCAGAGAATCATCCATAGAGTCAATTGTATTCACCATCCACCATATGACCTTATCTGGAGACGTACACGAAACTATCCCAGGTCATTTCCCATGTATTCCACAACGCATAGATCGAATCACACCAGAGCTCGATATTGATTGAAGCCTTCGAGTAGTCATCCTTGCTGATCGATCTATCACACCAGTCCAAGTTAGAAGGGCCTTCTTTACCTTAGATTCACAAATTCCATTAGTGCGTGTCGAAGACATTAGATTGCCTAACTAGTTCATTTGCATCCCACGCTTATTCTATCTCCACCAGCTATCTCGGCACGACCTCAGGAGGTCGAGTACACGGAAGAGTTACCTGTAGATTACCACGCTCGCTTGTCACTTTTCTGGTATATAGTGATCTCATGTAAAGTGTGATATTTTGGGCCATATCACACCAAGTGCAATTTATTTGGGTGATCTCATTCCAAGTGCAAGTTTTTTAGGATATCCCATGTCAAGTGCAATTTTTTAAGGCGGTCTCATACCAAGTATGAGTTTTTTGGTTGATCTCATGCCAAGTGGGAGTTTTTTTGGTGATCTCATGCCGAGTGTGAGTTTTTTGGATGATTTCACACCGAAGAGTGAGTTTTGGGGAGAGAGGTCTAGTGTAACTCTCTATCCATGACTCTACCCGATAATCACCATTCCATATGGTGCATCCCTCATTTATTCCTTTTGTATCGAATTAGTTTCAATTGTATTGATTATTCGAATTGAAATGAATTGTAGGATATTGCATGCATTTTGTAACTGGAGGTCTATTTATGTAACTAAATACTTACTCTGAAGACTTCTATGAATTGTGTTGATCTGAGAAGATGACTATTTGTGCCCCCAAGTCATAAACACCCAAGGGAGGAAATAAGATCTTAGGAACTACTATCTGAGTCTGGTCACTGGTGTTTGTGTTGTTATTTTTAGCCAGGTCTTATTCTAGGTCTAATATGACTATGTTCATGTGCCTTTTCTATATTGTATTGATTTTTGTTGTAGACATGAGCTGCTATTAGGGGTGTTTTGTTACACCAATGTATACTCCCCTCATTTGTGGTGCATGTGACATCAATAAGATAATGCAGTCCAGAAGAGAGGACCTAATTTTGATATGAATTTTAGACCTGTAGGGGATAAGGGATGTGTATGGTAGAAACCAAAAAACATGGAGACAAAGTGGCTAGTAACATGTGTTAGTAAAATAGTAGCAAACATGCAATATAAGACAATGGAATAAGGAAGTATGCATACAAGATAAACTATGAAAATTTGGTTTCAAACATGATACATCACTCATAATGTCACATAAAAATTGGGGACAAAGATGCCAAAAGAATACAAACATTGATCAAACAAGCCATAGGGCATAGCCCACAAAAATGGCATAAAATAAAAAACAATGGTGAGTAAAATGTGTTAGAAAATCATGGTGGCATATAGTCCTATAAATCAAATGATACTTATGATACACATGAAGCACCCATTAGTATGTTAGAAAGATAAATCGTATGTCAAGGCATGTATGTATTAATGGAAAGTAATGTGCTAGAAATTATAAATAGTAAATAATGAAACAATAACACTTGTAATATGTGAGAGTGGTATAGGTAGATTCCCTAGGAGCCTCAATGGGACTAGAAAAGGATACAATTTCAAGCATCATTTCAGCATGTGACAATCTATAAGATATTTTCATTCACTTTAAAACACCAAGTGAATGTACATGTGTGTATATAGATAGATAATGACATAGTGAGTATCTGACTAACATATCAAGAAAAGTGTATCATGTAAGTAATATAATCAAGAAAGATATGAAAATACAGTGTGTGAGTGTGATGGAATGGTATGCAATGTGTGAATTTGATCAAATATGTGTTCCCCCTAATGGATGTGTATGAAATGTGGTTCATTTATAAAATAATCCTCAACAATGAATAATGAATGATAGAACAAGAGCACATCATCGAGAAATGGTTTGAGAATGTGCACTAAAAATATAGATCATGAAGCATAGAGTGTGAAAGGTGAATGTGGTGAGGTTCATTTAAGATTTATTCCCTCAACAGTTGAGTATGAACCGTGGTATTGGAGTTTTTTATAAGGTAATGATGATACAATGCATGTATTAAAATGCGTAAGATTATTAAAAAATATTAAGTGTAATAGTAGATTTGATAGACAATTAATAATCTATGTTGTAGATATGAGATGCTAGTAGGGGTGTTTTGTTCACCCAATGTATGCCCCCCTCATTTTGGGTACATGTGATGTCAAAAGGATAATGTGTTCTAAAAGAGAGGACCTACTACTGATATTAATTTGAGACCTGTAGGTGGTAGACAATGTGCATGGTAGAAACTAAGGAACATGCAAAAAAAGTGGCTAGTAACATGTGTTAGTAAAAAATTAGTGAGAATGCAATACAAGAAAATGGAATAAGAAAGTATGCATACATGATAGACTGTGAAAATTAGGTTTTAAACATGGGACATCACTCATAATGTCACAATAAAATCGGGGCCGAAGACGCCAAAATCATACAAACATTGATCGAACAAGACATAGGGCATAGCCCACAAACAATGGCATAAAATAGAAAACAATGGAAAGTAAAATGTGTTAGATAACCATTGTGGCATATAGTCTTGTAAATCAAATGATACACATGAAGCACCCATTAGTAAGTTAGAAAGATAAATAGTATATTAAGGCATGTATGTATCAATGGAAAGTAATGTGCTAGAAAGTATAAATAGTAAATAATGAAGCAATAACGCCTATAATATGTGAGAGTTGTACAGGTATATTCCCTAGGAGCCTAAGTGGGACTGGAAAAAGATATCGTTTGAAGCATTTTTACATCATGTAATAATCTGTAAGAGTTTTGAATTCCCTTTAAAAGACTAAGTGAATGTGTATGTGTGTATATAGAAAGATATGCCATAGTGAGTATCTAACTAGCATAGTAAGAAAAGTGCATCATGTAAGTATTATAATAAAGAAAGATATGAAAAATGTATTGTTTAAGTGTGTTGGAATGGTATGCAATGTGTGAATTTGATAGGATCTATGTTCCCCCCAATGGATGTGTATGAAATGAGGTTCATTTATTAAAGAATCCTCAACAATAAATAATGAATGATAGAAAAAGAGTGCATCATCCGGAAATGGTTTGAGAATGTGCACTATAAATATAGATCATGAAGCATAGAGTGTTAAAGGTAAATGTGGTGAGGTTCATTTAATATTTAGACCCTTAACAGGTGAATATGAAATGTGGAACTAGAGTGTGTCATAAGGTAATGATGATACATTGCTTGTATTAAAATGTGTAAGAGTAATAAAAAATATTAAGTGTGAATCAAAAAGTGTGATAATAGATTTGATAAACAATTGATGATGCTAGAAGGGTGAGAAAGCATCATGCCACCAAGTGTGTGATGGAGAACTATCTAGTGATATGAGAAGGACCATGCCATTATGGAAGAGTTTTAAATGTGCCTTAGCCATTAATGTAAGGATTAAATTATTTGAAAAAAATAATTGTACTCTTAAGTGAAGGAGGTTGTAAAGGGATCTTGAATGGTGGTGGCTTATTTAGGAGTGATAATGTTCCAAAAGGTTTGAGAGGAGGAGGGGATGGACTTATTTTTAGAGGATGTTTCTTATTTATATTTGGTAATGTGTTAGAAGGCTTGAGAGGAATATGGGATGGAGGATGGAATTTGAGAGGTGGTTTCTTAGTTGGAATGGGTTGGATAGGTGATCCATAGGGATCCAAAAATGACTCTAATTTATCAAATCAGCCAACACAAAGAAGAAAAAAAATGATACACGATGATTTTGTCTATTTAGTGACAGGACTGTTGCCCTATGAAGGGCAGCGGTTACAGAACTGCCACCCCACCAAGGCGGCGGTCCTAGGACCACCGGTCTGCATTGGGTGGCAGTCCTGACTCTTACAGATAGAAAATAAAATATGACAAAAATAGTCCTAGAATTCCAAAGGGTTTCCATGTCTCTTATTTTGCACGACCTTTACCATTCTCCAGTGCATGGGAGAACATGAGAAAGGCTATAAATGCATGTTATGGAAGAGATCAAATACATTGAAGCATGAAGCAAGTGAGTAAGAAGCTCTTAGTGTTGGAATTGTGATTTGTAGAAGCAAGGAGTAATTGAGATAGAGAAAACAAGTAACTGGGAGGAAGTGTGAGATATTATCTACTTATCTTTCATACTTATTGTAATTTTTGTACTTATTATTGAATTGGCCAATAAAAGTGGGAAGAAATAGAAATTGCCCTTCCCGACTAGTTTTTCCTTCTCGGGAGGTTTTTTGGGATAAAATTGTTGGTGTATGAGTCTATATTTTGTCCTTTTCTACAAATTTTTGATTCTAAACACAAGTAAAATTAATTCTCTAAATATCTTTGTTATTTTCTAATAGAAAGGAGAACAACAACAATTAATTTTGATTCTGTGGATAATTCCAAAGTTGAAGAGTTTACAGATCATTTTGGTATCAGAGCTAATAATTATCCAAGATTGTGGTATTCGTTCTTGGATCTGTATGACAATAACAAGATCTAAAGGTGAAGAGGCTTTACCTTGCGATCCATAAATTTCTACAAAAAGTGGAAATAGAGAATTTGGGGGAAAATGGAGGAAGAGAACTTGGTCTATAGAATCGAGATGTTGGATACTATGATGAATAGGATGTTTAGAAGGTAAGAAGAGCTTGCTGATTTACAGAAGATAAATTATATCAAATAAGACTCCATGGATTCAGTGGTTTGGGGCTTAGCTGAAAATTTTGGCATAGGAAGGAGCCACCATGAGGAAAGTTATGGGGAAGAGAAATAAGAAGAGATTTCTAAAATAAGAGAAAAGGTAAAATCCGATCATCCTCCTTTTAAATTTGAAAAAAAAGTTGAGATTAAAAGATTTTAAGGACAAGTAGATGCAAAGTTGCTTGATAAATGGTTAAAATAGTTAGAATTCTACTTTATCATCCATAATGTCACTGAGGCACAAAGGATCACCTTTGCATGTCTCAAGATGGAGGGACATGCTCTGGTTTGGTGGGAAACCCATCTAGCCACTTGTGAAAAGAAGAAGCATCCTATTATGAAATCTTGGCAAGAATTTAAAGAATTACTTAAAGCTAACTTCTATCCTATTGGCCATAAGACTAACCAAATGATTAAATGGCAGTATTTTAGACAAGGCAGGGGTCAAAGTGTGTAGGACTATACTATGGATTTTCAGAGGTAAGCCATGTTTCTTTACCTGGACTTGGAGGATGAGGATATTTTGACTAAGTACTTGGGAGGACTTCACAATCACCTTCGAAGAAAATTCATCTCCACAAAGCCCAAAGATCTCAACGAAGCATGTGTACAGACGTACTACTTAGATGATGAAAAGAAGTAAGGAGAAGTAGAGCCAAGGGTAAAGTAGTCAAAAATCAGCACAAGAAAGAGTTTGGGAAAATAAGTAACAAGGGTAAGTGGAAAGGGAAAGGTAAAAAAGATGCCACTACTTTAAATACTTGTAAAGATCCTAATAATTTTTACAAGAACTGTGATATCAATGATCATACTGACGCTACATGTTGGAAGTTACATATGAAGTTACATCCAAAG